>CM076446.1:34070955-34105955 GCA_038419695.1 Scomberomorus guttatus | reverse complement strand
TTACTGATTCAGTCAGTAACAATGATTCAGCAGACAGTTCACTTCAGGTTCATTCTTACATGTACTGAACCTTTGTCATGTTTTAACCTTTGAAAATCGAAAATTAAGAAGAAATGCTTCATAGAAATGCTTAGAAATTGGCACCAGAAACTCACACTTCAGAAAGACATTAAAGTATCATTCACACTGTTTAATTGATCAGAGGCCATATGATGTCTCATGTATATACACACGCTCACATACAACATGCGTGTATGCAGACACACACACAACACGGACACACTCCCTCTTTCTTACGCTCACTCACACGTTTGGACTGAAACACTCACGGAGCAGCTGTGTGGGTTAGATCATCAGTTTGTACAGCAGGCTGGTACCCAGCCTGCGTCAGTAGGTGTTAGTGGTAACATTAGCCAGGGGAGCGAAGGAAGGAAGAGCCAGGAGAACGGAGAGAGTAAAAGAGAAACAGAAAGAGAGAGTGAGGTGGAGTGTTAGCATAACCCGAGCCTCAGACGTGTCATTTCTGCTGTTGTTTTAGCCCCACCATTTAAACACTCAGGAAATCAGGCTGTCTTAGCAGGAGAGCCGCTCTGTCATCACACCCTTTCCTCAAATCTTCTTATATTTCCACAAATTATCTTAGCATCATCTTTCTTATTCACTCTTTGCCTCTCTGTGTTTTCTCATTTCTTCTTCTTATCACTCCTGTTTTTCCTTTCCTTCTCTCCTCCCTTTCTTTCTCTGTTAAGAACAAAACTGAAGCAGTAGTGACAACAGTTGATGACAGGTTAGTGGTTTTATTGGGTATCCATCTTTACTTGGTTTGGTGAGTCATGCAAGTTTCTGGAAAGTGCTTCATCGTGGTATTTTTTATTCTGACATGCTGCATTTTAATCCTGTTACACCAGGTTTGGCAGCCATGATCGCCATGGGGAATTTCCTTTGGTCCATATTATTACTCACAGCTAACATATGCAGATGTAGCTGTGGACAACAGATCTGATGGTGGATAGAGTTCTGTGTGAATGTGTCCGTAAATGTTCTGCACAGGCTGCAGAAGTTAACATTGCAGTTACCTTATTAATTAAGTTGCATCCATTGTTCTTCCAATGATGTTGCATGTTGCTGCTTTATTTTCCATCTTCTCCTGTACCCATTCCTCCCTCATTAACCTACAATCTCTCCCCTCTACCGTTTCCTCCTTTTACTCCTCTCTGTCTGTGCTTGTTGCAAACCTGGAACTCCTACAAACATACATAATATATGTTTATATACTGTATACTATATATATTGTGATATGGCATAAGTGTTGTCTTTTCCTGGTTTTAAAGGCTGCATTACAGTAAAGTGATGTAATTTTCTGAACTTACCAGACTGTTCTAGCTGCTCCATTATTTGCCTTCACCCACAATACAATATCGATATCGAGGTATTTGATCAAAAATATTGTGATATTTGATTTTGTCTATATTGCCCTCACCCACAAAAAAAAAACAAAAATACCCTAGTTGAGCAGTTAGACAAGTCTAATAAGTTAAAGAAACAAATAAAATAATGTGCATCATATATATATATATATATATATATATATATATATATATATATATATAAAAGGCATTTCAGTCACACTGTACACCATACAAATAAAGTGGGGTATAATCATATAAGCTTACACTCTACATCACAGTTCCAAGTGCAATAATTAATCCAGAAAATGGGAGGGAACCATTATGTAATTCACTCAGGAACCGCTGGGAAACTGAAACCCTTAAACAACAATGGGCCCCACATTTTATTGAATTTAATTGTCGACCCCCTGATCGTATGTCTTACCTTCTCAAGTTTGATACAGTTAAAAACATGAACAATCAGAAGATACAGAAGGCACAGAAGGTTTCCATTTCAGCAGGAACAGCAGCTGAACTGTTCCCGACAATGTCTCAAAACGCTCAGACCAGAAGGTTTGTAAAGATGGGCAGGACCAATCCGTCTCCTCACTTACAAAACCCTCCATAACCAACCCCCCTCCTCCCTCACCGACCTGCTCCACCACCACTCCCTCCCGCAGCCGCCGCTCCTCTGACGCCAACCTCCTGTCTCCATCGCTCAGGACCAAGCACCAGACCTGGGGCATCAGAGCCTTCTCCAGAGCTGCCCCCTCCCTCTGGAACTCTGGAACACAGACTGTACCGATCAGATCTGTCCATGTTCAAATCACTAATCAAAACTCAGCTTTTCCAAACTGCTTAATGTGTAATTAATGATGTGTGTTATATGTTTTTAGTGTGTTGTTTTCTATGATCATTTAAACTTATGTAAAGTGTCTTTCAGTACCCTGAAAAGCTCCCCAGAGTGTATCTCACCATAAAGATAAGACAACATGCCTTTAAACTGTGTCAAGGTGTAAGAAAGCTATCCAAAGGCATAGTCTCGGGCTGGTAAGGGAACTGAGGGGATTTATTGAGGATAAAACTACAAACTTGTAGATATCTAAAGAAGTGATGTTTAGGGAGACTATACTTCTCTGATAACTGCTGGAAGGATGCAAAGGTAAAATCAAACTAGAGGTGCTGGAATGTTTGGATACCAAGACTGAACCATATTTGAAATGCACCGTCAGTCAAGGACGGAGGAAAGGCATGATTTGCTGTTAATGGAGCAGTGGATGAAAATGTTTGAAAGCCAAAACAGCGTCTGAATTGGTTCCAGATTTTCAAAGAGGTTTTACTATTATATTCTTTGTATATGGAGAAGAAGGGTATGAAATTGGGGAGTGGACCAGATGCAAGTGATACTGGCTTGGAAGACACGGTTTCTATTAGAAGCCAGGAAGAGGGGAAGCTCAGTGTGTCTTGTTGTAACCAGTATTGTATGGTTCTAAGATTGACAGACCAATGATAGTACCTGAAATTGGGGAGGGTCCAGTTCACATAATGGTTTAGGCCTTTGTAAGATTTGTCTGCGCAGTCTTGGAGGTTTTTTTAATTATTATTACAGATGAATTAAGAAATTAAAGTGTCTAATTTTTTGTTTAAGTCTGAGGGAAAAAAAGAGTGGTCATCTTCACTGAATTAACTCTTGCAGCCAAAGATAGATTTAAGAGTAACCACTTCTCAAAATCCCTAGATAAATTACCGAGAAGTGGCGCAAAATTAGCTTTATACCAATATTTGAATTTATCTGTGACATTAACCCCCAAATAAATGAAACTACATTCAGAGATCTTAAATGTTGAATTGCGTTTTGTGTAGTCACATGCTGCCCAACATAGATAACATAGTAGCTTAATCTAGGCAGAAAAAATGAATTATCAAAGCCAAATAGACATAGAGTGTAGAAAAGGTACCCCCACTCCACACACTCGAACGCCTTCTCTGCATCCAGGGAAATGAGGGCTTCTGATGTAGTGGAGGAAGGAATGCTATTAATTATATTGAAGAGTTGTCTGAGATTAAAAACAGAATATCTGTTTTTAACGAATCCTGTTTGATCAGAAGATTTGATTGTGGGCAGTACTGCCTCCAACTGTGACGCAAGCATCTTGGACAGTAGTTTTAAGTCCACATTAAGTAGGCTGATTGGACGTCGAAGGCAGACTCAGAGATTCCAATAATTCATGTGTACCAGGGCATTTACCACTTTGCATAGACTTACCAGCTGTAGAAAGCTCTTCTATAGTTATGGGTTTCTCCAACCCAGTAGACAAATCGGGGCTAACCAAGGTTATGTCAAGTGTATTGAAAAAGTTGTCAAAATCAGAAGAGTCAGCATGATGTTCAGACGCATACAAGGAAGTGTATAATTTTTTAAACTTATTATTAATTCTTTTGCAGCATTAATGTAGCAAATGACAAATTTTAATTAAATTGGTGTGTAAACCTTTTTATTTTTTATTGCACTAACCCTAATTAAACTCACGTTTAGCGTCCTTCATAGAGCCTTATACTTTATGATAAGATACTGTTTACAAATATGACTGTAAATAAAAACATAGTAAACTGAAACTGTAAGTCTGGGGACATAAATAGGATTTTGAAAAGTGGAAATTCCACCTTTAAAATCTGTCATGACTCCAAAATCATAAGTGGCCCAATAACTGCAAAGGCCTTTGGACAACCATGAATATCAGGGAGAGAGAATAACAGAAAAAGAAAGAACAGTTTGAAGAGATGTTTTGAGCTCACAGGACGACGCTTTCATGCCCACAACAGCTTCAGCACACTGACCCACCAGGACGACTCCCATCTGTCTCCATTTATGAACTTTAAATCTAATCTGAGCTCTCTTTTATTCTTTTCAAGACCCCATTACTGTACAAGCAGCATGTGGTTAATGCAGCCATTTTCATTATGAAGTAAATCACCTCTGAATCTGATCTAAAGCTGCAATCATCTGTTACAGGTCGATTTAATAGCTCCTGTACTTTAGTGCTAATAACGTTGCTCCTTAATGGCCCCGTCCATTCAGAAACAACTCTTTCAAACCAGGAGCCATGTGGAAACAAGAAGCTAACACACTTTGGTGAGACGTTCACTGACTTTTTGCCCTGACACACACCACACACACTTTACTATGTGTCTTTGAGGAGAGGCAGCACCATCACTTACTGACATGTGTGTGTATGTCTGTGTGAATCTGTCCGTGTGTGTGTTTGAGTATAAATACATCCTTGACCTTTGTTTTCTTTGCACTTTTTCTCCAATGGGATACTGTTAAAAGTGGACTAACACGCACACACACACACACATATATTCACACACACAGTGTGGTATTGCGGGCAGGATGGCGGGGTGGCAGCCGTTATTTATGTCTGCTTTCTTTAGCGAGGTTTCTCACAGGAACAGGAGCCAAGCAGGAATCCAACATTTCCTCTGAGCCCGTCATTTATCACTCTTTATTAATACAAACACACACACACACACACACACACACACACACAAATGCACAAGCTGTAGACACAGATGCAGACCAGACAATTACACATACACAAATACGCATACACACAAAAAATAGACACACTTATGCATGTCGAATATGGATACAGACAATATCACACACACTGGAATAATAATATATAGCACTGTTTATATTGATTGATCCCTTGATTGAAAGTGAAACCAGAGAGCTCACAGAGAAACTTGATCCATCATTATAGATGCAATTTTAATTAGTTAACAACATATAGACAGCAGGAGATTTGTGTGATTTGAAGGCTACCTGTGTATAAAAAAACTAAAGGCTGAAGAGACCAAATATAAAGATCAGAAAATAAGTCGAATCATTTTATGTTTGACAAAAACAGCAACAAGTGAAACAACATGAACATATTTTGGAATAATGAGACAGCAGGAGGACAGAAGCTTCTGAAGTTAAATTCAGCCACTTTTCCCTTTAAGAAATAAATGAGAGTAATTATAAGAACCATCATCATCGTCTCTAACTGCTCTGTTCCACTGTCACAGAGACCTTCAGTGGGGAAATCTTCAGTGGGAGTTTATCACCAGTATAAATATATGGAAACAGTGTGTCAGTGAAAGTGTGTGTGAAGGTGTGTATGTGTGTGTTAGTATCAGGATCAGAGAACGACAGACTTCCTCTGTTCCAGTCCAGATTCACTCTGATCCTCTGGAGCTTCTTCTTCACTGGGAGAACAGTGCAGGGAGCTGATGGTGAACATGCTGAGTATTTATTATTATAGAACCATATTCTCCATAATCTAGACTCTATGAATCCCTTCCTCTGGACAGACTCTGATAACACACCCAGTGACCAGTCTGTATTGTCTCCAACCTCGACATCCCAGCTGTGAGTCCCTGAGTTAAAGCCCTCAGAGCCCAGGACAGAGGAGAAGACAAACCTCTCTGGATTATCAGGAAGCTGCTGTTTCTCTCCTTCTCTCACACTGGTCAGATCTTCAGACAGGAGGAGTTCTGGATCAGCAGTGTTTGGATCCAGAATAACAGGAGTGTAGGAGACCATCTCCTTCATGTTGTTCCAGATGTTGAAGGTCAGGTTGCCCAGGTGTTTGGCCTGGTCTATCAGAGCTCCTGAGAGCAGCTGTGGATCATCCAGCAGGGGGCGCTGCTGGACTCTTTCCACTGCAGCCTTGTAGTTGTGCAGGAATGAGACGTCTTCAGCTCTCAGCTCCTCCTCTGTGGCTCTGACTGTGTGTGAAAGAGCTGCTATCTCTCTGCTCAGAGCCTCCATCTTCTCCTTCATCATCTGACTCTTCTGCTCCTCTTCCTCCCTCAGAGCAGCCATCCTGGCCTCCTCTTCCTCTTGTAGAAACTGGTGAAGCTTCTTAAACTGCTTCTTAATCTGCCTCTCTGTGTGTCGGGCCTGGACCTTAATGTGTTCTGCTGTTTGATCAAACTTCACTTTAACTTCTTCATAAACCTTTAACTTCTTCTTTAAGGGCTCCAGAGTTTCCTCAAGTTTCTTCTTGTGTTGTCGTGCAGCTTCATCGATGGGTCTGAATCTGTGGTTGGTGTGTTTTTCTGAATCTCTGCAGATGAGACACACTGGCTGCTGATGGTCCAGACAGAAGAGTTTGAGTTTCTCAGAGTGCAGACTGCAGAGAGCCTCTGAAGCTCTCTGATCTCTGTCCTGTAAGAAGGACTCACACAGGTTCTTTAACACCAGACTAACAGGTGGTTCTTCCCTTGAAGATCTTCTGTTACAAACTGGACACTCACGTGTTTGTTTCACTCTCCACCAGCTCTTCAGACAGTCTTTACAGAAGCTGTGGCTACATGACAGAACAACAGGATCTCTAAAGACGTCATGACAGACCGGACAGCAGAGATCCTCCTCTGATCTGGAAGCCATTTTGTCTCTGAGTGAAGCTGAAAACACAGCAGACAGGACATTAAACCAGGAAGTCAGTTGTGTTTCCCCTCCCTGCTGTAGAAAGTTACCTCAGTTACTTTCACTTTGACCTGTGTATTTTTTCAGTAAGCAGCAGGTTGAAGTTGAGTTATTTCACTACTTCAGGACTTCAGTGCTCCCTGCTGTAACTGTCCTCCCTCAGTTTAAATCACAGTTTTGTAATGAAGGTAAATCTTACCGTCTGTCTGCCTCCTTTCAGTGACAGCTGAACTCGAACAACTGGTTTCCTGCTTTGTGTCAGATGATGTCATGTTAGAGGTGGAGCTTTTTACAGGAAATATAATGGGGTGAAGCTCTGTGAGCTGTCTGCATGTCAAATGGAAAAATACTCAAGAAATGAAATTCATTTCCACTATTATTCTACTGGTTTCTTCTTTGGTTTGTTTTTCATCGAGTTAAAGAGACATGAAAAACATGACAACACTAGTACCCCCCATAACATGACATCAGGTATATATCACCCTGCTAAACAAAAGCTACTCAACAATAAAAACAGTGTATGAAAATGGGGAAAGTGGAGGAAATACAAATAAACAAGAAAGCCAACAACAATAAATAAGGTCAATAAAAAGCCCAAAGTTTTTTTTTCACTAATATGTTTTGTATATTATGATTAAATTTCTCTGAAAATATACCAGTAGGTTTCAAATCATTTCAAAAAGTAAACTGAAAAAGACTTTGTAGCAGGTAACAAGACATTGTTAGTGTTATATACATTCTTATTCAGCCTATCATGTATCTGTCAGAAGTCTGATGATATTTGGTGATATTACTAACCACAGATTCTGGCTCATGTAGGTGTTTTATTTCTTATACAATGATTTTTTTTATTTTTATTTTTGACAGATCCGGGCACACAATGTGGAGCAAAACGTGTTATTTCCTGTCCTAACAGTGGAGCTGCCCTGAGAGTGGAGCCTCCACTGGAAGTGTCCACACAGAAGAGCCCTGCAGACAGACCCCTCACATACCCAAAGCCTGTCCAAAAACTATTAAAAACACATCAGTGAGTCACACCGCTGCACTGGATCACATGTTCCTTCATTCTGAAGAGTTTGGTCACATTAGTTTGTTTAGAATCGGCTCCAAAGACTAATAACAGCGATCATGTTTTCAGTCTCAGAAGAGTAGTTCTGTGTAAGGCAGACGCCACTGAGCATGTGCGGGAATGCAGGTCTGTTTACAGCTTCACTAGCTTGTTCTGCTACATATCACAACCTCTTGACTTTGTACTGAAGTTCTTTACAATGTAGTACAAAGTCAAGAGGTTGTGAAATGTAGCAGAACCTGCAGCCTTACTGTGTTCAGACAAAACACAAAGCGAATTTTAGATGCAGCATGATTACATACAACATCAATACAAAGATGCGAGCAGATGCATGTTCACCGTGGGTGGCGCAAATTGATGCGAAGATGTATCCATGCGAGTTAAAAATATTTCAATTTGACTGAAAAATGTACGTGAATCCCGGCACTTTATGAATCTGCTTCATACAGAAAATGAACACACCATTACACAGAACTACTCTCCTGAGACTGAAAATGTGATGCTGTTATTAGTCTTTGGAGCCGTTTGTAAACAAACTAACGTGACCAAACTGGTGATGAAGGAACATGTGACCCAGTGCAGCGGTGTGGCTCACTGACGTGTTTTTAATAGTTTTTAGACAACAGCGGAGGTCTACCACACAGAGGAATAAGATATATCAGGCTTTGATACACACACAATACTTGTTAGTAGATCAGTTCATTGTTGGTTTGGATCCAAACATGAGATTTGTTGACAATAAGAACCATATAGAAAATCACCAGCCTTATCCTTTAAGTCCCATGGTACCAAGAATGGTATATCTGAGGTAGCAGCAGTGTAATTCACTCTGCAAGGCCACGTGACACACAGGTGCTATACTACCTGATCATACCACACTGTGTTAATTGATAGTTCCTGATATTTGCCAACAATCTTCTAATCTTCTATGTCTAAACTAATGATCATTTTAATGCCATGAACGTACCAGGACTTTGGGGTTCTCCCAGAATTTTAAGTTTTTGAATGGCAGGTTAAAAAAACTGCTGAGATTTAATCTAGTTGGCACATGTAAAGTCTGAAACAGAGGCAGACTGCTGGGGCTTTAGCTTCCTGGGAGTGTTATTCAATGCTGGATGAAGGTCATAGATGGGAAATAGTATGTGAGAGTGAGTGTGCGTGTGTGTGTGTGTGTGTGTGTGTGTCAGGTGAGGTCACTGCAGGGAGTACAGCATCTGACTGACTGCCGAGGAAATAGCAGCGGCTAGACCTGACGTTACCCCACTCAGTCGCGTCTCATAACTCACCGCTGAGGTATTATTGTAACTGTTCGTGTTCGGCATCAATCTGAAGCCGCTGATTTCATTTCCTTGGACTCGGACGTTTGAGAGAGAACTCCACTTGACCTTTCAGTTTTCCCTTTCACGCCCTTTCATTTTGTTTCTGTCTTTGCCTCTTTTTCTCTTCTGTCTCTCACTCATTTATTCGTTCCATTAATCAGAAAGTGATTGATCGTGTCCACAAGCTGTTTCTCTGGAATCAAAGAGCTTACACAGGCAAAATTAGAAAAACACAAAATAATAACAGAAACATTTACTGCTGCCTGAACTGGGTCTTCTGTCATGCGTGCCAGGAAAGTTCATTTCCACATAATTTGAAAATGAGGGAAAGTAAAGGAATTAAATTAACTCAGAATATATTAACTGCTCCCTGAATGTTGGTGTGCATTTGTCTTTTCTTCTTCTAAACTGCAAATTCATGTACTGCCCATAAACAATATTTAGACAATGTACCACGAGGGTTCATTCTTTAAGCGTGCCGTAATACTCACCTGTCATGTGTGTTGAAAGTGACACCAGTATGTTAGCGTTAATGATTCTGACCTTCCTGACTGTGACATAATAGAAACTGAAGGGGGTGAAACCTGTCAACTTTACACGCACACACACACACACACACACACACACACACACACACACACACACACACACACGCACACACACTTTCCAAATGAGACACATTAAAGTGTTTGAGTGTGATGCAGAGGCAACTAAAACATTACCTCACCTGTTCTGTTAAACCAAGAAAACATCCCCTCTTCAAAAACCAGCCTGCCACTGCTGTTACTGCTTTTAAGGTCTAAAGTGTGTGAGTGTGTGTCTACACCTTGTTTTGATTATCCAAATGGTGACTTAATTTCTGAAATGCTATTATACTGTATACCAGTGTGGGAAAATGCTGTAATTTCGAGGCAGATGGGTATTATTTTTAAAAAAAAAAACACTTGGCCCTTGGATTTACAGTCTTTGGATGTTCCCACAACTACAGAAAACAAAGAAAAAATTATTTGTGAGGTCTGTTTTTGGCCATGTTAGCAGTATAGATCTAAGGATGGCAATGTTGGTCGGTCAGTCAGTCCACAACTTTAGTCTAGACTGAAATATCTCAACAATTATTGACGTGTCACAATTAAATACAGAGTCAATGAAAAGACGCGTCTGCATCTGCAACCTGAAAATGTTTCAATTTGAGCAAGAAATTCACACGTCTCCCACGGCTTATTGAATCAGGGGCCCCGTTTCTTGAAAGCAATTTTCTAGCACTGTTTACATGCAGATTGCAAACGGTGCTACAGTCCCGTTTCACAAATGATTGTCACTCTCAAATTGCAGATAAGTTTGCGAGTCCTACAGCCCTCTCGTATGCCCATTCATGTGTCGCAAGTGTGATGTTTGTTTCGTTTACTTAAATGCGTTACAAATAATGCGAGAGGACATGATGGCATATTACAAATTTGGTGAAACTGGCCCTTTCTGCATAAATGCACAAAGACGAGATGGGAAAAAGGAGAGATTGGAGGGAATAATGTACTGTTGGTATTTTGGCTGTTTGGGGCAAATAAACACAAACTGTCCAGTGGTTAAACTCACGCTAATGACGCAAGTTGAAAATTAAAGAGACAGGAGCTAAAACAGCCTGTTTCAGACAGAGGCTGAACTGAGGGGCTGCATAAAGGCCCAGTATAAGATAAATAAGGAGTTTTTAACTGTAAATCATGCAAAGATATTCCAGTAGAGCCCCAGAATATAAATATACACCTGGAAATGTGCAGAATATGTCCTCTTTAAAACAGCAGTGAAACATTCCTCATGTAATTATTTGTACGACTGCAATAAAGTTTGGGACTTTTCTTTAATCCACTGGAACAAAATGCACCGTCTCGCTAACAGAAGAAGCTTTTGTTATCAGTGTGTGTTGCCCAGGAGTGAAGTCTGAGCAAAAACAGTCCTGGCTGTATTTTAATCTCCACATGGAAAATGGCAGAGTTCCTTTCTTATATGCTTCCAGTATCTTTTAATGAATGGACACAACCACAGATAATGAAAATATGTCCCCCATATTGTTACAATTCTGTCTTTCGTGAGGATAGGACTAACATATAATCTTCAAATCGTTCATGCATAAATATATCACATACAGTGACTGTTGGCCTGGGGCTTTAGCAGGAAGCAGTTGAATAGCTGGATGGCTTTGAACAATCTGTGGAAGCAGCCATGCATGGCTCTGCTTACTCTGCGGCCCTGGAGTATCTGCATCCTGCCGGGCACTGGCGGAGGAATGTTTGGGTGCCGTAACTGAAGCTTTGTAATGTTAATCTTCAGGATGACTCCTCATTTGATAGTTATAAGACACAGAGAAGAAAGGAGAAGTTACAACATTTGTCTTTTTTGTTCCACTTTAACCTAATTAAAGCTTCAGTAATCAATATTTTATATATCAACAATGAATTAAATCATGTGGAAGGGGTCAATTGTAGTGAAGAAGCCAACTCTGCAGCTCTGTGTAGCAGTTTAACCACCTTTAGTTCACTTATTGCTTTAAATTTTAAACAGTTACTGCATGGCTGAGTCTGAGCCATATTTCAACCGCTGTATGCAGCTGTTTTCAGTGAAAAAGCTCTGATAAACCTAATTGTACGCTACCTGCCCAGCACCAAATGGCAGACAGAAAGTGTTAGCAACTATCTGATGAAGAGAGTGGAGCATCAAACATCGAGACACCGAGATATTTTTCTCAGGAGTTGGTGGAGCCCAAACCATGGACTCCACTCATGGACAGATTTCTTGGCAAAAGCGTTCAGAAAGTGAGATCCTTTTTACATGAATGCAGTAATGGCGGTTTGTTTACTTCCGCCTGCAACCCAGATTCATCTGAAGAGTTTTCAGGGTGTGTTCCAGTCTGTGTGTGTGTGTTCGCATGCTGGGAGAAATATTCCTGGCTGACAGCCCATAATTTAAGACCCCCCCCCCCCCCCCCCCCCCCCACACACACACACACACACACACACACACAGGAGTCATGTAACTGTCGTCCACACACAGAAGAACAACAGTAGCAGTCGTCTTTACTAAACTTGCACAGTAGTAAACAACCACTGTGTGTTAGTTAAAATGTTATTGTTATTTTGTTTGAATCAAGAAGCTGACAAGCTCCTGGGGATCTGGGACCCATTACATTTCTTTTTGGAAAGACTCTCTAACTGAACTTCTTTTTCCCCTTTTCTTTTTTCCCATTATTATTAGTACTAGTACTAGTAGTAGTAGTAGTATCAGTATTATTATTATTAGTTGTTGTGCAGGGTCAGCAGGTGGGTTGAGTGTTGATCTGTTCTGTAAAATTACAAAACTAAAACAAATATTGTAAATTGTAAAAATACAATAAAGTACTCAGTGTAGTTCTTGGTTTTAAATAATTTGAACACCTTGGTAAATAACTTGGGTCGTCAATAACAAATATACTAGTAAATATAGTACTATCAATAGTAAATATACTACTATGTAAATAAATAAAACACAGTTTAAATACCAAGGAGTAATAATCAGTCCCTCCAGGAAATTGTGATTTTTTACGTATAATAATCAACGCAAGTTTAAGAAATTTCTGCAGTATTTGCGAGAGCTGCAATTTTGCCAAATTAAGCAACTTTCCCACATGAAATGGCCAAATCAACAGACTACTTGTGATTTTGACCAATTGGCGCATTTCATGTTGTGGTAACTTAAGTCATCGCAGCATTCAGCAAGGATTCAGGTGGAAGATGGACAAATCTCACCTGCCAACAAAAATGATGCCATAGACTGAATAAAACAATTCCCAAATGTTCCCAAATGAGGTTTGATTCAGTTAATTAGTAGAATACAAGCTGGTGTTGTTCAGGCAGCAAAGATGGATGTAATCTACCTCAAACATAAAAATGGGCGCTTTGGAAATTAAACCATATTTTTATGTTAATTGATTTATTTTCATGGCATCACTGACTGATTTTATTTGGTGCTAATGTTGAGGTAAAAGTTTATTTAATAAAGGCTTATAAATGGCACTTAAGTACAGTATTTTCTTTTTTATATAACTTTGAGCCCATGGTTCCCATGTTCAGAAAATATATTTAGAAACTAGCACTGAACTATAGTTGTTTCCATGATATGCAGTATGCTTTTTATTGAAGGAAGTGATTACATATGACTCTTCATTGGCAGCAGTTTTTTAAAAAATCACATTATTTTCCTTTGTTTGTAATTCTTCCCAATTCCCGCAAATTTACCGCAAAAATAGCACATAAAACATCGCAAATTGTATAGCAAATTTTGAGAAAATCCGCTGCAAAATCAAACATTTTTGGCCGCAATGATCACAGGAAAACTCTGGAGGGACTAAAAGCGGACCGTTTCTTCGCTGAGCTTTTGTTTCTGACCGGACAGGATTGGGAGGCGGACAGATTCCGTTGACATTGCAGAGGAGGAGGAACAGGACTGTTACCAAACCGGCAGGTTTATTATTGTTGGAGCCGCAGTGCAGCTGCAGTTTGGGGAGATCGTGGAGTCATGTACCGGCGGCCGCTGCAGTCCGCCGTCAGAAGCGTCATCAACGCGTCCAGAGGCGCGCGCGGACAGGTAAATACCTGCAGCTAACGTTAGCTCAGCGGGCTAATAGGGTTTAAGATAACCCGCCGCGTCACAGACTGAGAACAGGTAAATAAGATGAGCAGGTAATGAACAGGTGAATAAGAGCGCGAGCTGGACACACAGCGGCTGGAGGTGAGGACTCAGGTCAATATGAGACATGAAGGATCGTGTGTGTGTGTGTGTGTGTGTGTGTGTGTGTGTGTGTGTGTGTGTGTGTGTGTGTGTGTGTGTGTGTGTGTGTGTGTGTTCGTTCGTGTGTGTGTTTGTTTGTGTGTGTGTGTGTGTGTGTTTGTGTGTGTGTGTGTGTGTGTTTGTGTGTGTTTGTGTGTGTGTGTGTGTGTGTGTGTGTTTGTGTGTGTGTGTGTGTGTGTTTGTGTGTGTGTTTGTGTGTGTTTGTGTGTGTGTTTGTGTGTGTGTTTGTGTGTGTGTTTGTGTGTGTGTTTGTGTGTGTGTTTGTGTGTGTGTGTGTGTGTGTGTTTGTGTGTGTGTGTGTGTGTTCAGCTCAGAGTCACCAAGCTGTTAGTGTAATAAGATTATTACCTGTGCAGGTTGTCAGCTGGTTTCTGCAGGTGAAGTTTTTTTTCTTTTTGGGCCCCTAAAAGTTATTTAAACTAAACCATCTGAAAAGTTTGGGGGGGGAAATGTCTCCTTGAGCATCTGACAACTCGCATCTGAGACATGACGGAGAGACACTACACTGATTTTCTCTTTAATCTTTAACAATACATTTTATAAACTTATATGTGTTTTTATGTTTGTCAAACCTTAAAGGACAGTTCACAGTTTTTCAAGCAAGTCTTAAAACAGCAGTCAGGTGTCCATATGAACAGTGAAAGAGGTTTTCCTCTCTGTAATCATTCCTCCTGTTCATACTGGATATTAAAAGATCCCCTTCAAATGTGCTTTAATGGAAGTGATGGAGGCCAAAATCCACAGTGTGTCCACACAGTCATTTAAAAGTAGATGTGAAGCTTATATGAGTCTTCAGCAGTCTGAGTTAGTCATATCAAGTGGATATCTGCCACATTTACAGTCTTTTTAGCATCAAATTCCCTCTTTGTGTTTCCTCAGACAGTGTTTCCCTGTTGAGCTGCGGTGGAAGTATAGTAACAAAAAGAGGGACTTTGGCACTAAAAAGACTGTAACGTTGAAAGATATCTACTTGATTTGACTCATTTTGACGCTGAGGCTTCATATTAGCTTCAGATAAACTTTTTTCTGTACCAGCTTGTTGTCATCTGCAGCTGCCCTCAGCTGCATTTCTCCAACACCTGACTGAGTTTGTGGACTCGTTTGGTTAATGACATCACTGTGAGCTGCAGACAGGAACAAACATCAATATGACTAAAATTAGGCCGTACAGAGAGTCATAATGTCGGTTGAGGACGTTCCCTTGGGGTTTGGGAACAGTGATCAACATTTTTGGATGTTTTTATAAACTAAACAACTAATCAGTCACTAATCAGCAGTGGGATATAAATAAGAGACCTTGGTTGGAAGACCTGAGTGGCCTAGAGGAGGAGTAGGGATGCAAAAGTTTGCAAATGTATGAAGGGGCAAGACCATGTAGGGCCTTATAAGTGATAAGAAATCTATTTTATACTTTATGGGAAGCCAATGACGGCATGTGTGGATTGGTGTGATGTGGGATCTACGGTCGGTTTTGGTTAGCAGTCTGGCGGGGGTGCAGGCGGGACAGGGCTGCTTAGCTGAGACAGAAGAAAAGAGCGTTGGATAAATTAGAGTATGGATCAGTAATTCTAGATCTCTGGTTGAGAGCATTGATTTGATTTTTAGTGAGGTTCCAGAGTTGCAAAAAGCAGGTTTGTACAAGCTTGTTAATGTGTGGGTCAAAGTTCAGATTTTGGTCAAAGAGATTACATCCAGGTTTCTTGAGGAGGCCAGAGGGCCGATACAAGGTTTCACTTCAGAGACAAACTTATTCGGACCAATAAGAAGAAACTCAGTTTTGTCTGAATTAAGCTGAAGGAAATTGAGTGTTGCAGCCCTACATACATACATACTGTACACGTTTGATGGTATGATATGATGGTAATTTGTGCTATGATAACAGTAGAACCACTGTACTTCTGTCTACAAATATATACTTATTTACTTTGTCATTTCAGTGTCAATAGCTGTCCTCATGTTACACTATATAATTAATTATTTCAGTGATTAATCTTTCTTTCTCCTGTCCTTCTTGTCTCTCTCTCGCTGTCTCTTGCAGGTTTTAGACCAAGAGGCCTGTTTTGTCAGAGCTTTAGCAGCTTGCCAACTGGCCACAGTGTCCTCTCCCTGTTTAACACCATGTCGGACGCTGCACGTCACCACACAGGTAACATCAGTGTTGGAAGAAGTGTTCAGATCCTTCTACTTAAGTAAAAGTAGCAATATGACAATGTAAAAATACTCCATTACAAGTAAAAGTCCTGCATTTAAAATCTTAAGTCAAAGTACAAAAGAATTATCAGGTACATAAAGTATTAAAAATAATACTTGTTTTGCAGAAAATCAGAGTACAAAGTAAAGAGAGAGCTGCAACGATTAGGCGATGGACAGACACTATTTTGATAATCAATAATTATTTTGAGTCATTTTTTAGAGAAATAAATACACAAATTCTCTGGTTCCAGCTTCTCAAATGTGAATATTTTCGGGTTTCTTTAGTCTCTATGACAATAAACTGAATATCTTTGAGTCGTGGGCTGTTGGTTGGGACAAAACGAGACATGTTAGGTTTCATCTTGGGCTTTGAGAAACACTGATCGACATTTTGCAGCAATTGTACATTATTAATACTGAAGCATCAGTGTGTAAGCAGCATGTTACTGTTGTAGCTGCTGGAGGTGGAGCTAGTTTCAACTACTTTATATACAGTTAGCTAGTTTAGTCCAGTGGTTCCCAACCTAGGGGTGGGGCCCCTCCAAAGGGTCAGCAGATAAATCTGAGGGGTCGTGAGATGATTAATGGGAGAGGAAAGAAGAAAAAACAAAGTTCTGATACACAAATCTGTTTTCACTTTTTGGACTTTTTCTCTAATCTTTGATTTTTGCTGAAATATTGGATCATTTGAACATTTATTGAAATGAAACCATGTGAGAAGTTTAGAGGGAAAAATCACTATTTGGTGGAGCTGTTAACAACTCATAGACATCTGAAATGTGACCCCGACTACACACTGCTTTTTGTAAGACGTCAAAAGCCAAAAAGGTTGGAAACCACTGGTTTCATCTTTAACAATGTGTTGTATTTTAAAAGCTTGTTATATTATCTATTGTGTCAAATCTTCATCTGAAAAGTAACTAAAGCTGTCAAATAAATGTAGTGGAGTAGAAAGTACAATATTTCCCTCTGAAATGTAGTGGAGTGGAAGTATAAAGTAGCATCACATGGAAATACTGTAGTAAAGTAGAAGTACTTGAGTAAATGTACTTAGGTTATCATAATAGTGACTAATTGACTAATCTGTCTCTAATGAACTGAATGCACTTTAACCTCAGTCATTGGTGTAATTAAATCCAATGTGTTGGAGTTTTAAACAAACACAACATCAAAATAAAAAGTGTCACTGTACCAAATATTGATCAGATCTGACAAACACGGCAAGACAGAACAAACTGTGATCAGAAGCTTTTCCTGCCATTTTAAAGCAAACTTATGAGATGAGGGGTAACTGGGTTCATGGTAGCAGTAATAAAACTGTCGAGGCATGAAGACAACATGCAGCTCAGAATAGGTCAGTATATTAATTTACTCAACAGCTGCACGCGCCCAGTAAAGGCCATGTTCTCCAGGTGTGTGTCATCACACTGCAGGTCGTGTGTGTGTGTGTGTGTGTGTGTGTGTGTGTGTGTGTGCGGGCTGTTGATTTAATGAGAGTTATACAGTTTATACACAGTGAATATTACACATGTTAAAGTTTCTTCTTATGTCGTGTCACCTCCATGTTCCAAAACACAGTTTATCTCATCCTTCTGTCCTCTTGTCTCACGCTGACATTTCTTTTCTGGTGTTACCTCTCACACACTCTCCTCCTCACTGTTTTTCTGTTTGTCGTCCGTCAGCTCCGTAATGTGAAGGAGACGCCGCAGCACACAGAGGAAGAAGTCGGGGCCTTCACAAAGCTCATCGAGGCCATGGGCTTCACAGGACCTCTCAAATACAACAAATGGGTGAGTGATGGAGAGAAGGACATGTGACATCCTCTGTCCTTAAAACCCTCAAAACTCCCTGTTAGGGACAGAACAGCAGAGCTCAGGACACAGGGCAGGAAAATTACTTAGTTTTTTTTATAAGGGCTTTTTTTGCCCTCACGAAATATGTCTTAGAGGGATTTTGGATCATTTTGTAGGGCAATTTTTTCAAATGATGGGAAATATCTTAGTTCTGTGTTGCATGACAGACTAATTCAGTGACTCTTGACTAAGTTATAATCCCAGTTACAGATTATAACTGTTTTTACCCACTTAATGCATATTTTATTATATAAACAATAAACACGCAACAAACACAGTTCAACATCTCAGCAACACTGCTGATTGTCTGGCATGTTATTTACGGCACACTTTGGTTTAAAATAACGTGCTATAACAGCTTTGGTTGCATATTTTAGGCAGACCAGGAGAGGCTCAGCGACTGTCCAGAATTCCAACCTACTTTTTTGTTGACTGTATATAAAGATGGACGACATGACGGCTCCCCAAAAGTGAAGCCAAAACATCTGGATTGCCCGCTGGTGGCTGGGCTGCAGTATAGGTCTTAAGTCCCGCCCCCTCCATGTTAGTGGATGTGACATGAGCCAAACAAAAAAATTAAAGTATACGTCAAATACATTTTTCCTATAGATGGTTTCTGTCATTGTAGATTGTTCTTATCATGCTGATGTTTGTCCAAGTGTTCGTTTTTCGGATAAGTTTGTTTTTAATTTGTTATTTGACGATATAAAAAGGGGGTGTGACGTCATGATTGACAGCTGTGACAGCCACTCTCAAACCTCCAGGAT
This sequence comes from Scomberomorus guttatus, assembly GCA_038419695.1. NCBI lineage: Eukaryota > Metazoa > Chordata > Actinopteri > Scombriformes > Scombridae > Scomberomorus > Scomberomorus guttatus. Next base: position 34,087,072 of record CM076446.1, on the reverse strand, counting down.
GGCTGAGTGGGCGTGTCTGACTCTACTAGGCAGACTGGCTCCAAATGACATCACACAAGCAAGATGGCTGCTCCCGGAATGGAGATATTTTGGCTTCACTTTTGCATAGCGGCAGGAAGTGGAGACGCGTCGTCCATCTTTATATACAGTCAGTGATTGTGACTCAGCTGGAAGTGTGACAGGTCTGCAAATTAAAAAATGCTCCGTGTTGGTAACGATATGATTTTTTTAAAAACTACCACCAATGAAGCGTCCTATGTAATCACTTCCTGCACACTGTGATGACGTAATTTACCACAACATGAAATGTGACGATTGGTCCAAATCACATTGTGGTAATTTAGCAAAATTACAAGCTCTCCCAAATACTGTGGAGATTTCTTGAATTTGTGTTCATTATTGCGATTGCAGTTTTCTGGAGGGACTGCTTAATGCATCAGTCTTTTACACGATGGAGGTCTGAGATAGAAAATGATGTTAGTACAACTGAACAGTAACAGAACTTAACAACACAAGATTAACTAAATGTGTTTGCTTCATCTACAAACTATGTCATATATGTCAAAAATACTAATAAACTTGTGTTGGTTATTTAATTATGAGAATTGTAACTGAATGTAAACTTAAATGAGAGAAAGCAGAAACAAAGTGAGGGTGAGTGGACAATATTAATCTGCTGGAGTGGCCATCACACATACAGGAGAATTATCAGCTTTCTGACAACGTCAACAAAAACTGAAAATGTATAAGCTTGATAAAAGTGGAATTTATGGCAGAGCTGTTGTGTTGAATTGCATTAGATTTAGGGACCAGTTGGTGAAGTGTTTTTGCAGGTGATGACCAGAAATAAACGTAATTTATCCCGAATCTTACAAATGTTCCAGAACTTGTGAGGTTCAAATAAAATAAATAACGTTTAAACTAACACGCCAACAACACACAGCGGTTGTTTACTGCTGTGCTGCTGTTTGAGTTTTTCTGTGTGTGTGGAGGACAGTTACATGACTCCTGTGTGTGTGTGTGTGTGTGTGTTTGTGTGTTTGTGTGTTTGTGTGGTCGGAGTAGAACAGAAGAGCTGTGACTTCCCAGCAGGGGCCTTAAATTATGGGCTGTCAGCCAGCAATATTCCTCCCAGCATGCGAACACACACAGACTGGAACCCCCCCCCCCCTGAAAAAAACTCTTCACTGCTTGTAAATGTTTACAGATGAATCTGGGCTGCAGGCGGAAGTAAACAAGCCGCCATTACTGCATTCATGTAAAAAGGATCTCACTTTTTGAGCGCTTTTGCCAAGAAATCTGTCCATGAGATCCTGTAAATGTGTGCTGAATGTTGAAAATATAGTCATGAAATGTCATAAAAATAAACTTAATAGTCTCCAGAACTTAAACTTTACAATGAAGCTCAGTCCAGTTTCAACAGACAGCAAAAACTTCTTTTGTCTTCTGTGCTGATATCAAAAACTGCAAATAAAAGCCACAAGCCTCCGCTCCATGAAATCTATTTGACTTCCATAAATCTCCATTAAATCCTCATCAAATCACATTGTGACCGAGCAGGGACCGCTACAGACGGAGCGCTCTGCCTGCAGATGGTGAGCCGCCGCCCAGCTTCTCTTTCTAGCTTCGTACAAACTTTATTTATTTTTTTTTTTTAATGAACTGTTATGAATTTATTTATGAATCCCTGCATTTCTTTTGATTACTATGGCAGATAGTTTGATGATTGCGGGGTTTAATGAACAGCACTTTCACATCCAGACTGTGGAGGTCATTTTTTCACAAAGCCGCTGCATGTTGAAGTTTGTAGCTGTGGGCGGGGCGGGTGTTATCCTGAAAGTGAAAAGTAGGATTGAGTTTAGTTTGTTATAATTTTCCAGAGTCAAATTAGAAGTCTTCTTATGTCCAAAGATATAAAATCATTAAATCATCACATTTGAGAAGCTGAAACCAGCTAATTTTTTGGCATTTTTGCTTAAAAAAATGACTAAAATGATTAATAGATTATCAAAATAGTTGCAGATTAGTTTTCTGTCAACGATTAATCGACTAATCGTTGCAGCTCTAATTGTTTTAGTTATTGAAACATTGCAGCACAGCCCTGCAGTGAGTGTGTTCTCTCAGACACATTAAAGCATCAACATTTACATGGTTTGGTAATGTGGGAGGTTTTGGATAAAGAGTTACAGATGTGGCGAATGTGTACAGGAATGTTGTTGTCATCTAGGAAAGTGTTGGGCTAAACGCCGGCTTGGCACCGTTTGGTACGAGCAGTTACACACGTCTGACCTCATGTTTCTGCTCAGAGGTTTGTGTCGCTTTCAGGATTCTTATTTCTCCTACAGTACACCGGCCGGGATACCTGACAGAGACACTACAGACACCACAGCACAGCTCAGAAAGTCCTCACATCCTGCAGATAATCTGCATAATGACATCAGCTGGTTGAAGAGAGGCAGTTAAAAGTAGATGGCACTGACCTGAGGAAGGTTCAGGTCATATGTGTGGATGTTTTAATCTAAAAGGACAGATTAGCTGCTGGTATCACGGTTTCTCTTATAAAGGTCTTAAATTTAAACACTTTAAACCTTGTTTCACCTTAGTAATGTTCTCGGTAAAGTGAAATATTTTAATATTGCAGGTCCACCTACAGTTTGTCAGATTAATTTTCAGTGTACAAATAATATGGCTTAACGGTTTCCCTTTTTGTTTTTTGTCTTTACAGAAAATCAAGATTGCTGCGTTGCGCATGTACACGTGCTGCGTAGAGAGAATCAATTACGACGAGTTCTTTGAAAGTAAGTGGAGCAAATCGGAGGAAATGGTTTAACACCGGCCTGTTCTCACCTACAGCTACAATAAGATTACTATAAACAACCTACAGATGCTTCCTTATCTGTGATGTTTTAATTTTATTGTTAAAATTGTTTAAGCTGTGTCATCTGATTCCAAAAAATGTCTCAGATCAGCCCAAAACTTTTTCATAGAAATATTTCTTGATGTTAAATATCTTTGTGGTTGCTGGAAACGTGAGCAGCTCAGGCCACGACGAGAATAAACGAGTCCACTCAGTCTCCTGCAGGTCTGTATTGCACTTCCTGGTTTATAAAAGGCGCATTTTTTTTTAATGAATGGTCAAAACCGAGAGATTCTGATTTTTACTTCTTAGTATGAGTCAAGCTCCAATAATGCTGGATCCTACATTTCCCATCATGCAACTCAAAGCATCTTTCACCAGAAACTTTCCTTCCTGGTAAATTCTCACATCTTTCAAACGCTGCAAAAAGAGCCACAGAAGAAATGATAAAACAATAGAACTAACAATGATGAGTAAATGGAACTTTGTGTGTAAAATTAGTGGAGTGCCCCTTTAAAGATATGTTATGTTTTTTATTTATGATGCTATTTTATATATATATAAAACACAGTCAGGAATCTTTCTTGGCTTAACTGCTTGTCACCAGATGAGTTTCTTTTGAAAGAATCAGCTGATTTAGCAGCATTTTTCTTGAAGTTTGGAGACATATAAGAGATAAATAAATAATCTGGAGGAATCCCAGTTTTACGGCATTCGAAGTGTTCATCATGAATTCTGATGAGCATCATTTACTGTCAGCAGAGTAGATTTACATCCAGTAGATGATGTTATTGCATCTTTTTAAAAAATACTTTATATACACACATGGAGAAAAACTGGAAAATCACTGGTTTAAAACAGCACACACACACACACACACACACACATATTTCAGTAGTACTCCTGATCCAAACACTGAACGTTAAGGCGTTGGTAGTCCTCCGGGTCCAAATAGAGTTGATGGGCGTTCGGGGACGCTGTCGCCACCTGTCTGACACATTTATTTGACACTTTACTACCTGGCACACAGAGACAAACACAAACACACACTCTCTTCACTAATATTACTCACATCCATACACACTTGGAGCCTGCTGCCTCATCATGCTGCCTGTTAAACCTGCTACCACAGCTCACGTATGTTCACTCTGTCTCCTGATGGGTCAGAGATGTGGAGCTGGTTTGTCAGACGTGATACAAATCTGCCGTTTCTTCATGTTTTCAATCTGAAATCCTGCTGATTGTCCACTCTTGTACTCACTTTATAAAGTTGTGTGTGTCATTCTTTGTTTTCTTTTCACAGTGTTCAAGAACTTCATTTAAACTTAAGTCTGAAATCTGAATTTGGTAAAAGGAGCCTGACTCTGGTTCAGGCTGATTAAAACGTATTGCTGTAACTGTCATATCAGGACTCTACTGTACAGAGTCGGCCAAACTTTTTCTTATCTATAAATATTTCTCGTTTTCATAAACACTCATTCTTTAAAACACTTTACCTACAATTACAATACATTATTCACAGCCTCTGGTTACAGTACGATCCAGCTGCCCCGTGCTGACCTCCTCTAACACGAGCCTGCATGAGGCTCATGTTTCACCTGTAAGACTCCAGTTTTAATTTTGTTGTTCACCATCTGTGATGTGAAAACATCAGATTTCCACCTAGTCAGAGAAATGAGAAGTGTGCGTCCTGATATTAGTTCACTTATAAAATAGCACAGCACAGAGTCTCTTCTGCTCGGCTGCTGACAGCTCTGTCAGCTGGAGAGTCGATCACACTGGACGGTAGAGGAGCACAGTTACAGCACTAGTGAATATATATATATATATATGTATACGAATGTGAACCCTCTAGAGTTAGTGCTCTCTCTTAACCCTCTGCAGGAGCTCAACATAAAAATACTAATTACAACTATTACAAAGATGTAATAATGATTGCAGCTGAGTTTTTTTTAATTAATAAACAAATATCTAGCTACAGTTAAAGCAGTTCACAAAGGTTATAGCTGCTTCATATCAAAGTGTTTTTATAGGTAGACACACCTGTGAATGTCAGGTGTGTAAGAACGCTCGTTAACGCTGTGGTTTTATTTCAGAATGCACCCTCCCCGACACACTCAACTCTTGGTTCTTGATAGCACAGCTGCATGTATGGTGAGTTTTACACACACATACACACACACACACACACACACACACACACCTGTAATGGGCCGCTGTGTCTTCTTTTCCACAAAAATTGTCTTCACTTTGACTTTGACTTTGTTTTTTCCTCTGTTAGGATGTGTTTGGTGCGGATGCGTCAAGAGGGCAGAGAAGGAAAGTACATGTGCCGTTACATCGTCCACTCCATGTGGGAGGATGTAGAGCAGAGGAGCAAAATCATGGGGGTAAGTTCTCTCTGTGTGTACTTTTACTGTACGTCTGTCTTTGTGAAGGCCAATATTGGGTTTTAAAGCATAAGGCTACTAACAAGTATTGTGTGTGTATCCAAAGTCTGATGCATCTTATTCCTGCATATCACAACCTCTGAGCTTCACTGTAAATTTGTCAAAGAACTTGAGCATAAATTTAGATGTATCTTTGGAGCAGGATTAAAGCCGGATCATGTAACAGCATGTCCAGCATAAACGCATATTGTACATACATTACATGACGCTACACCCTGATGCACAGCATGCCTGTGATCTCACACAGGGGTTCCTAAATATAGAGCCTATATGTCTGTATACCAGTAATCATGTGACAATAATTCCACTATATAATCACCCTCAGAGTCTACAGATAGATCTTTGTGGCAAAATGTTAATGTGTCAAATCCACATAATGTTTGTCCATCTGATCATCTGTTCATGTTTAATTGTTACAAAATAGTGAATATTGAAGATTTAATTTTTTTGGTTCATTTCATCCCAAATGAACTATGAGTTTAGTTGACCGAGTCTCATGTTTTACCTGAAAGACTCGTGTTTTAACGTCTTTGTTCATCATCTGTAATGTGAAAACATCAGATTTCCACACGGTCAGAGAAATTAAAAGTGTGCGTCCTGATCATAGTTCAGTTATAAAATCCTAGTGCAGCACGGAGCGTCTCTCCTGATTGGCTGCTGACAGCGCTGTCAGCTGAAGAGTCGGCCGCACTGGGTGGTAGAGGAGGTTGTACCGGCGTCTGCTTCAAAAGTAGTTTAAAGCATCAGAGACGGAGCAGGAAACTGTCAGTTACTGTATGTGTTGAGGTCATTTAGGCTACGTTCACATTACATGCTGAAGTGGCCTAAATCCAGTTTTTTTGCCTTTTTTGAACAGACCAAATGATCAGACCTGGGCCATGTGGTCCTACATCTGATTCATCTGGTCTCTGGCTGTGTGACCACTGCCAGAACGGTCAGATCGGACTTCATGTGTTTTTAAACGTCTCACTTCTCTGCACATATCGCCTGTTATCATCATTCAGTGTCGGCACCTCACAGCCCGTTAAAAACAAACATGTCACCTTCTCATCCTCATCATCTGTATTCTCTGCCGACCTTAACGACAAATAATGGCAGTTTAGGACCTCAGCAGGGGTCAGATACATGTCGCTGACAAACATGGATATGAACCATCAACATAAAAAGATCAGGTCTGACTAAGAAATGGGAATTGCGCATTAAAGCCTGTAATGTTTTACTTCTACTTTTTACACATGCAGTAGTACTCCAACACCTGCATCCTGTGACTGCAGCAGTAAAGGCGTCCACCGTGCTTTTATCTTTTGTTTGTAGCCACAGCAGCTCAGTTTTCTCTCATGTTGCACTGTGACAGTAAACATCTGAGGACAAATATAAAAACTTCCACACTGCTGCTCTGCATGAAAACGACCAAATGTCACTCTGTTAAATAAATATTCATTCATTCATATTCAACAGTGCATCAAGTTTTATTCGCGCTATTGCATGCTACATAGGATGCAGGTTTTGTTTATTTAAAGTCTTACATCTGCATAATTGTGCCAACAGTTCTCAACCAGAAAGTGTAGCCAAATCCCCGGAGAGTCGGCCTGGCTGCGGGCAGCGTGTCCACAGAGTTGTTGCTCTATTCTTTCTCAGTGGAGCAGCTCCAGGAAGTGTCGCTCATTGACATCACAGACTTAAATCTTGGCTTTGCTCGCATGTCGCTTTGAGAAAGACTTTCTAATACTCAAATTATACTGGAATTAACTCTCAAAGGTCAGAGAGGAGAAACCTACTGTAGTTTATTTGTTTGTTTTTTTGTTGTTGTTTTTTTATTCTTGAACTTTTAATTTTCATCTTGAAAGAATAAACTGAATTTTGAGTTTTATGAAAACTCAAATATTAAGATGAGGAAAAAAAAACATCACAATCTCACGTGTGGCTCACTGACGTGTTTTTAATAGTTTTTGGACAACGATGGAGGCCTGCAGCTCAGAGGAAGGAGATATATCAGGCTTTGGATACACACACAAGTTTTCTCTCGGCCAGTATTCAAAAACACATAATCCAAGTCACTTACATTTACTTATAAAACCAGCTTTGTGGCAGCTAAACACTAGAAAATCACATGTAAATGATCTGTGACATTAACTGAGAGGGATGTTTGAACTGGAGCCGAGGTTCTGCAGGCGTTACAGTGTGAGCTCTTTAGTTTTGCTCATTTTGCGTCATGTGACAGAAAGAGGTCAGAGATGAGAAATTACACTGTGGTTTGTGAGGTCACTCCCGGTGTGTGTGCATGCATGCATTGGGCGGAGCACGGGGGGGAACGTGTGTGTGTGTGTGTGTGTGTGTGTGTGTGTGTGTGTGTGTGTGTGTGTGTGTGTGTGTGTGTGTGTGTGTGTGTGTGTGTGTGTGTGTGTGTGTGTGTGTGTGTGTGTGTGTGTGTGTGTGTGTGTGTGTGTGTGTGTGTGTGTGTGTGTGTGTGTGTGTGTGTGTGTGTGTGTGTGTGTGTGTGTGTGTGGGGCAGGTGTTTTCACAGCTGCATATATGAACTTTTGTCAGCATGTGTACATACGTTTGCATGTGTCGACACGCTCGTACACACGTGACTGAGAATTTAAAAAATCTTCATCATTTTGACCCCAACACAAACATTTACTGCTTAACTAACAAATCCAAATATCTTTCTTGAAATTAAATGTAAACACTTGAATCTGAGTCTAATTCTGACGACGACTTTCTGTTATTCAAAGTGTTTTTGGCTTGTAAACAAACAGTTTACACAATTTGTGGTTGTGGTTAAAGTATTATTTATTTATTTGTTTTAAATCCAGAGAAATATTCTAAAAAATGTGCCGTGTGTTAAGTTTCCTTTTAGTTTATTACATTTATTTGCCAGGGATCGTGTACAAAAGGAGGCGAGATGTATTGTACTAGATTTAGATACTTTAGTTAGTTTCCATCTGCAGTCGCTGCGCAGGAAGCAAAAACACAAACATTAATACAACTAATGCAATTAATACAAATGCAAGTTCAAAATACAATAATTCTAAATTCAAACATTGATCCAGCTTTTTCTACCAACTTCATGTAAACAATCAGACAAAATATAGAAATCAAGATGTCAGAAAATACAGACGGTGAGTCTGTGTCAAATGAATGTCGTCATGTCTGGTTTCTTTAATTCCATTTTGTGACATTGGGGGAAAAAATATGGAAATCTACATGTTTTCAAAGTATTCCTGTAATCCTTTACCCCGATTACACAAACCAGGTGTCTTGTTGACATTACTGTTAAGAAATTAGTTTTCTGGAGAAAGCCGACAGTAACCTGGTTACTTAAGTAAAAATCCACCGGCCAAGCTTATTTTTTAATAAGTTACCTTTTTGTGTCACATATTGTTTCGGTACATTTCATGGAGATAATGAGGTATTAATAGCTATTTAATTAATGGTAGCTAGCAGCAGACCGGTGGCAAGTGACAGTTTAGCAGAGAACTGCGATGAGTAGCTGATGTCCTGTATGGTAACAGTGCTGCTGCGAAACTAGGAGTGCCCCCCCGCCTCAGACCGTCTCGAGCGCTCCTACAGTTTTTCGTGGCACTGTTAGACGCTCATAAGAAACACATATGGTGCACATGTCTACACTGTATAGGGACAAACATGAGTAATTTCCTCCGAGGCATCATATTTTATTACATTACTATTTTGGTACAAACATTTACTCTCTAAGATTTAGTCACCAAACAGAAAATCTGCACGTTGTAATGTTCTGCGCCCCAAACAAGCTGATAGCCACACGAACGACCCCAAACTATCCCTATAATATAATAATGATAATAATAATAATGATAATAAGATTATTCCAGTTTGAGTCAACTGTGTTGGACCAGATGTGAGATATCATGACAAAAAGTCAAATCTGCACGCTGTCCTTTGGTCCCACAATGTTTTTTTATTCAGTGTTGCAGATGTTTCAGTCAATCAGATCATCATCAGGCACCAAACAGCAGCAACAAACATCACATGACATTTACACAACTCAAAATGAATGATGTCAATCTGCTAAAAGAACAGAACAACCCAACTGAAAACACAACAGCCAAGACAACTATTTATGTCTTCAGAGAACAATGGAGTAATAATCATCGGTCTCAATCACAGGTGTCAACACCTGGAGTGCAAAGCAATATTACAGTCAGACAAAACCTCAGAGAGAAAAATATATAACAATAAAAACAAATTGAGTGAAAGAAATAAACTTAAACAAATATATAAAAAAGAAAAAGTAGAGGAAAAAGAAACATAGAACATAATGAAAAGAAAAACCAAAAAAAGAATAAAACGTAATAATAACCTCTGACCTTAAGGGTTAAGAGACTTTCTTTACTCAGCAAACACTGACTTTCTTTGTAACAACATACACCTGTGGAGCTCCGACATACATCCTCCCTTATGCTTCACTTCTTGTGCAGACACGACGATACTTGTGTGTTTTTTTTGCTTTCTGGAAAGCTGAACCATGAAGATCATGTAGTAATATTTTCTGTTTTGAGAAAGCATGTTTTGACTGAAACACAGACTGTGTGTGTGTGTCTGTGAGAGTGTGTGTGTGTGTGTGTGTGTGTGTGTGTGTGTGTGTGTGTGTAATGTAATGTTCCTAATGAAGCTCTACATCAGCAGCACATGTATTTTTACAACACACACCAGCAGGGCCAGTGATTGGAGCTGCTCTCAGGTTTCATGCTAATTGTGGTCAGGAGCAGTAAAAACATTGGTCATGTTCTCCGTGTTCATAATTGCTGCTGCAGCCAGTTGAAACTTAACGACTCTGCTGTCACTCTTTTTACCTGCTGCTGCAGCTTCATCATTAAAATGACTTCAAATGCATTTTACACACAGCAGTCAGGTGCACATATGAACAGTGAGGGGGGGTAAAGAGGTTTGTATTATGAAGGATCTTCTAATGGTCAGTATGAACAGGAGGAATGATTACAGCAAGAAAAACAGGTTTCACTCTTCATTTGGGCTCCTGACTGTTGGTTTAAGACACACTTGAAAAATATGTGAACCCGTCCAAGTACAAGTCTGTCTTTGTACAGAGGAGCTCCGGTTAAAAAGTTAGAAGTTATATTAAGTTATAAGTAGAGACACAAGTTTTCTTAGAACAGAGACATTTTTAGCCATGATAGCAGCTTTAAGGATGATAATGTCAGTCAGTCCGCCACTTTGGTCCAGACTGAATTATCTTGTTTGGCACAAAATTAAATTTGTAGAGATATTCATATCCCCCAGAGGATAAAGCCTATTGATTTTGGGGTCCTCTGACTTTTCTTCCAGCGCCACCATGAAGTTGACATTTGTAGGATTGAGTGAAATGTCCCAACAACTACTGGATGGATTTCCATTAAATTTGATGGAGGAATTGTAACGTTTGTAACTATAACTTTAATGATCCTCTGACTTTTCTTCAGGTCAAAATTTGACTTTGTCCAATACTTTGGTTTATGTAAAACTAATAACATTCCCATCAGCCTCAGCTGTACTCTGTGTTTAGTGCAAATTAGTAAATGTTAACATGCTAACATGCTAAAATGGTGAACATTGTAAACCTTATGGTGTGCTCACACTTACATAAAAAGTAGTATTCAGTCTCAGCAGGTGATTTACTGACTCTGCTCTGACTGCTTGTTTTCTGAAGTTGCCACCGTACGAAAGAACCAACAGTTTCCACACATCGTTCTTTTAACGTAACATTTTAACCCAAAGTTGAGCCTTTCTCTACTTAATGCAAATGTACGAGCAACAGCCTGGTGAGAGCCAATCACACTTCATGTTTTATTGTTTATCTTACTGTTATTATGTATAATCACTTTTGTTTCCGGTTCAGCATACAGTGGCTCTAAAAGTAAGCGGTGATGGTGAGAAAAAGCTAAATAAGAGGATGGTGCAGTGCAGTGGATGGGAATGATCTCCTGAAACAACTGGCTGTTCTTCACTCTGGTTTTTTTGTCTCTGTGATGTAGATCGATGCCACGCATAGAAAGGAAGGAATGAAAGTGATGACGGAGACTTTCTATGCTGCTATATTTGGATACGACGAGGTGAGACATAATTTGGCTTCTTCTGTATAACAGACTCACTTTGTTGAACTTATAACACCAGAACACCAAGATCTCAGAGTAAATAAGGAGTCTGCCAAATGTATGTTTGTTGGTTATTTAAGAGTTTCCACATTTAGTCTTTTAAACGTGCTCAGTGGTTTATTAGGAGCTAAATTCTCTAATTGAAGAATTCACACACCACAAACTCATTCACACCATGTACCAATGTATACGTTATAGGCTGCAACTAATTATTATTTTTAGTATAGATTCATATGTTGATTATTTTCTTGGTCTAAAAAATGTCCTGAAATGGTGAAAAATGATGATCACTGTTTCCTAAAGTCCTAATGTCCAGTCCACAACCCAAAGATATTCAGTTTACTATCATAGAAGACAAACAAAACCAGAAAATATTTGTATTTAAGAAGCTGAAACAAGATAATGTTTGTATTTTTTTTTAGAAAAATCACTTAAAACGATTAATCGACTATCAGGATAGTTGCAGATTAATTTTCTGTCAGTAGACTTATCGTTTAATTGACTAATGGTTGCAGCTCTACCAGTATAATTATATTTATATTCTATTTATTATATTTAACAATTCAAGAAGTGTCTGTGTCTGTGTGTCTCTGTCTGTCTGTCTGTCTGTCTGTCTGTCTGTCTGTCTGTCTGTCTGTCTGTCTGTGTAGGGAATCCTGTCTGATGACACTGTGCTGGCAGCAGCTCTGTGGAGAAAACCTGTTCAACTATCAGTGTGAAGACCCCAAACAGCTGGAGCTCATGGGTGGAATATGTACGCAAACAGGTGCGTTTGTTTACATATTCAACATGTGTGTGTGTGTGTACTCGCATATTGATGTAATTGTGTTCTCCGTTTGCGTGCGTGTGTGTGAAGTCCTCCTACAAATACACGTTGTGTACATGTTTTTCCTCTTTTAAAAGAAGTCTTCAGAAACTGCTTTTATTTAGACTATGCATCATCTCAGCAAACATTCAGATTCCTTCACAGCTCTCTTTCTCTTCTGCCTCCCTGCTGCAGACCAGGTGTGGTTTATTTCACTGTCAGATGGCAACATCTGCAAATGAAGAAGAAGATAAAATATGTAAACTGTAGATAAAAAAAATAAACCTCAAATCATGACTTAAGTTAATTATTTAAGCAGGGAAGAAAAACCAAACAATATTTATTTTTGAAGAAGAAAGATTGACTCAGTAGCATCAACCTGCCACATCTGTTGGGCAGATGGAAGTACATTTACTGAAGTTATTAACTTAAGTTACAATTTTAAGGTACTTGTACTTCACTTGAGTATTTCACCTTCTGCTACTTTCTACTCCAGAACTTTTAGATTTCCAGTTAAAATCTCCTTATTTATCTTATACTGGCCCTTTTATGCAGCCCCTCAGTTCAGCCTCTGTCTGAAACAGGCTGTTTTAGCTCCTGTCTCTTTAAGGCCCCCCTCCTGATGAGCCCGCTCTGTTCTGATTGGTCAGCTTCAGGAAGCTTCCTCCGGCTCCGTAAACAAACTATAGTAGCAGGATTTTCTAGTCTTATCGACCACTCAAAGTGCTCTGCTGTACATGCCAACATTCATCCATTCACACACACATTTATACACTGGCAGCATTTCTACATACGTTCAGAAGGCTTAATATTTCCCAAAGAAGCAAACACAAAAAAAGAAACCCAACTTTGTCTATAAGATATTTGTGCTGGATTTAAAACTTCTGGACCAAAAAGTTACAAAATGTACATTTACATTTTTTTTCCTTCATAAAGTCTCTGAGAGCATGTATAGTACCACTCATGCTCATTCTAAATCACCTTTCCTGAAAATAACAGCATATGGTGTGCCTGGTAACACACGATGCTGACGATGCTATAAACCTATAAAATGAAGGAAATTAAAGATGAAATGTTAGCTGTTTTATCCATTTCCAGCTCACCCCCCCCCCCCCCCCCCCCCCCCCCCTTCCTCACCTGCTAACCTCCTCACCTCCTCCTCTCTCCGCTCGCTGTTTTCTTTCCCTCTGTGAGACTGAAAACACCTGCAGGCCTCCATCTGCTGCCAGGGGCCCTCTTAAAGGATAAGGCCGGCAATTTTCTATGTTTTTCTTATTATCAACAAACAAGTATTGTGTGTGTATCCAAAGGCTGATATATCTTATTCCTCTGTGTCGTAGACCTCTGTTGTTGTTTAAAAACTATTAAAAACACGTCAGTGAGCCACACTGACATGTGGCTACAAGTTCCTGAATGTGTCATCAGATTGTGCTACTTGATTGTTCATTATGTGGAAATGAAAAACACCTCGACTGAGCTGTGTTTGTATTTGTGCGAGTCAGAGTCAAGAGAATCAAACTTCCTGCAGGTGTGTGTGTGTGTGTGTTGGGAGCCTGACTGTGACTCGTGCTGTGTGCAGATGCAGTACATTGATGCTCTGGACGGGGAGGACCTGATGCTGACAGGCGAGGTGAAGTGGCGCCCTCTGGTGGAGGAGAACGCACAGAGCATCCTGAAGGTGGCCACACCCACGTACAACGACACCGGACTGTGAGACGAAGAGATCCAAAGTCCTCCTCTTCTGTCCTTTTCTCTCTCACCTCTTGATTACCCCCCCCCCCCCCCCTTTTCTCCTTCTTGTAATCATGTACTAAGACGGAGCACATTTCCTTCCTCCTCCTCCCCACATACTGTATAAGGTGGGATTTTAAATTTGACATGCTGTCTGTTCTCATCCATGTCTTTATTTCTCTTTTCTCCTCTTGTATTCCCAAAAACTTCCTCCTTCTCCTTCCTCCTCTCCACCAGAAGTCTGTTTCTGGGGGACAGTATAGGCAGAATAGTTGGTCAGGATTATTTCTGCAGCCTGATTTTCACACATAATACCCAACAAACCAGTCTAAAAACTGGAAACGCCATTCATCATCATCCTCGGGTCGTCATCCTGTCGGGTTTGAGAGCCTCCGCCGCCTCCTCTCTGCAAACTGTCGAGCGGGAAAAACACACAAGAAAAGAACGAGCCGCTCTGTATTTATATTTTTCGTGTTTTTTCCCAGGAATGCCGCTCTGTATTTATATTGTATACCTCCATGTTTACGCTCTTCTCCTCCAGAGCTGTTCAGCTAAGACTTCTGACACTGCTCCTTCACTGTGCGTTAAATAAAGTTTCACCCTGTGGAAGGTTTCAACTGTTCAACCCCCATGATGCTCTCAGACCCGTACAGGAAGCCGGACGACATCACTGTATTAAAAACAATGAGATTTGTTTTTGTTTTTAAAAAGTGAATTAATAAAAATGTTCTCTGGATGTATAAAAACCTCTGAGCTGTATTTTGTTCATGTTCTACTTTTTGAGACCAAAGAAGAAAAAACACTTTAATCCTGCATTAACTGATGTATAGGGCTGCAACTAATGATTACTGTCATTATCAATTCATCTGTCCACTCTTTTCTTGAATAATCAATTAGTTTGTTTGGTCCATAAAATGTCAAAAGCCTAAGATGCAACTTTAAATGTTTTGTTTTGTCCACAACCCAAAGATATTCAGTTTACTGTCACAGAAGGACTAAAAAAAACAGAAAATATTAATGTTTGAGAAGCTGGAATCAGAGAATTTTTAACATTTTCTTAAATTATTACTGAAAACTCTGTTTGCTGTTTGGTGCTGCGCAGGTATAAGCACTATAAAGCTCCATCAACAAATCCAATAAAAAGACCAAAACCAAACCAACATGTTAGTTGTTCACAAATTTTTCAAGTTTATCTTAAACAACAGTCAGGAGCCCAAATGAAGAGTGAAACCAGTTTTTCTTGCCCCTTGCTATGTTAATATTTAAAAATGACTAAAAAACATATACCGTATTGCCTTAACAACAGCAGTTTTGGAAACGACTGAAGAAACAACACACTTTCTGAAATACTATTAATCCAATCTCGTAAAAGTGAAATACTTCCATTAAAGCAGAAGGTAAGTCCCATGTTTCTGTCACACTCTGACAGATGATTCAGCCCTCGCTGTGTTTCTGCAGTAAAGAGTCATTTTCACTTTTATTTCCTCCTCAGCAAAAAAACACGAGCCCTTCAGAAAATCCTGCAGGTTAAAGTGAGATAATAAAACACTTTGTCTTTTTGTTCTGTCTTATCAGCTCGTCAGTCATCTGTGAAGCACTGATCTGCATGAAAGGTGCTGCACAAATAAGTTTGATTGATTGATAAACATTAAAAAAAGAATATCTGATGTTGTGAACATGTAATTGCACAGTGTGAAGGCGCCTTAAAACAGCTGCTCACTAGTTATTAACAAACCAAACAGGAGGAAGTGGTGCATTTGTTTGGGACTATTTTCAGCGGCGGATTTGGTGCTGTATGAGTATTTCTGGGTGTGGGCTGTGGCCCATTGACATGTTTTTAATAGTTTTTGAACAACAACGGAGGTCTACGGCACAGAGGAGTAATACATACACAGACAATACAAGAGTTAGGATTAGTTTGAAGCCTATAGAGGTAAAAAAAAAAATATAGCAAAAATAGAGAAAAGTCCACAAAATAAATTCAAATTTGTGTGTCAGAACTTTGTTTTTTCTTCTTTCCTCTCCCATTAATCATCTCACGACCCCTCGATTTATCTGCTGACCCTTTGGAGGGGCCCCACCCCTAGGTTGGGAACCACTGGACTAAACTAGCTAACTGTATATAAAGTAGTTGAAACTAGCT